>JARBJD010000669.1:0-25170 GCA_033064195.1 Blattamonas nauphoetae | reverse complement strand
AGTTCACATTCAATGCCGAGACTCCTTTCATCCCAAAGGGCACTGAGGATATGAAACGCAACAGGGTCTCTCGCAGAACGTCTTCGTGTTGCCGCCAATTTGGACCTTAAAGTGGAAGAATACGAAACATTCCCAACAGAAGAAACAAAAATGTTGTCATCCTCAAACTAGATGATACTATCGAAAACAAGGAAGGATACACCCTTTCTATCAAGGAATCTCAGATTATCTCGACTGGAAAACTCCCACAAGGTTGCTTCCATGGTCTGACCACAGTTCGCCAACTTCTTCCTCCACAAATTGAATCTAAAGCTCCTGTTGCTGACATCACATGGCAAGTTCCCCAATGCCAGATTGTTGATTATCCACTCTATTCATATCGTGGCATGATGCTTGACGTCTGCAGACACTTCACTCCAAAGAAGGAGTCAAACGTTACATTGACCTCCTCGCGTATCACAAAATGAGCATCTTCCACTTCCATCTCACCGAAGATCAAGGTTGGAGAATTGAAATCAAGAAATATCCCAAGCTGACCGAAATTGGAGCATGGAGAAGCAGAGCCAACTCTCTACAACGAAAACGATGACAACTCTGTCGGACGCCAGTTTGTCCAACTTAACGAACCGTATGGAGGATTTTTCACTCAGGAGGAGATTAAGGAGATCGTTGCATACGCCACAGATCGTTTCATCATCGTTCAACCAGAACTCGAGATTCCTGGACATGTCACAGCTGCTCTCGCTGCATATCCTGAACTTGGATGCACTGGTGGCCCATACAAGGTCATCACAAGTTGGGGTATTTTCTCCGACGTGTTCTGCGCAAAGGACACCACATTCCAGTTTCTGGAGGACGTCTGGGACGAATACGCCGCACTGTTCCCAGGTCCAATGTATCACATGGGAGGAGATGAATGCCCGAAGGGTCGTTGGACAAGTTGCCAACATTGCCAGCAGAGAATCAAGGACGAGAACCTCAGGTCAACATCAGAACTCCAAGCATACTTTGTCCGTCGGCAAGCTGCTCACTTGGCCAAGCTTGGAAAGAGATTGATTGGATGGGATGAGATTATGGAAGGTGGACTCGCAGATGGGGCTGCTGTGATGAGCTGGAGAGGAACACACGGTGGCACTCAAGCAGCTAAGACTGGCCATGATGCTGTCATGACCCCAATGAGCCATTGCTATTTTGACTTCGCACAAGCCACTTCAAATCAGAACGGAAACGAGACAAATGAGGAAGGATTTGTCAATCCAAACGGAAGAGGAATGAACTCGTTCTCAAATGCCATCACCCTTCAACATGTCTATGGGTTCGAACCATGCCCAAGCTCTGAGAAAGATGAAAATGTGAGGAGTATGTCCATTCTATCTCCATTTTGTGGTTGAAATCTGTTCTCCACCATTATTCATAATCTATCCGTTAATGTCATCTTTTCTTTTCTTTCCAGAGCATATCATTGGAGGACAATGCAATGTTTGGACAGAACGCCTCCCAGCCCAATCTAACATCGACTACAACGTATTCCCTCGAATGGCATCGATGTGCGAAGCCCTGTGGACTAACAAGGAAAGGAAGGAATACGATCATTTCCAGGACCGATTGAACGAGATCATCAAAGCATACGATGTCCTTGGAATCAACTACTGTAAGATGCAACTAAAAACTCCCAGTTCCATAAATTCCATTGTTTTCATTATTCGAGGTGTGCGTGGCACGGTTTAGGCAATTTTGGTGCAACATACTTTGCGAATTAAGAGCTAAATGAAGTGATACTCCGTTTCATCGTTCACACCCGTCACAACTCCTCGAACACATCTCGTCAGCCTGTGTGCATTGTGCAACACACGTCCGCTTCGTGATGTCACATCGCTGATTGCACCGATTTGGGTTCGAATCCAGCCGGCATCCCTTTACACAGTTGGAGGGATGAATCACACTGATCCAGACATCGTTGAGACCGATTCCGACAATCGGTGCAGCACCTGCTGTCGACGGGACATGAAATGACGCACGCTGTTTCCCTGGTGGTGCATTCCCTCTTGCAAGTTCGCCTTCTTTGATAGCACAACACTTCACACTCACTTCCTGGCTGACACAATGCAACACACGCGGTGAAAGCAGAATCACAATGCTGCGCACAGATGGAGGAGTCAAAGAGGCAATCGTCTTGGCAGGCTGATGAAGTGAGGGTGTGGCAGCTGAGAGTGCATGTCTCTTTGGCGGAATCGCATCGATCACGGCACGATGAGAAAGTCGTTCGACACGTCCGACGACATTGTTCAGGTGAGACAATTGCGAAAGAGAGGTCACTGGGATAAGGAAAGGGAAGAGCGAAGGATAAATTGAATACGTGTGAGGCATACCAGTGGTCAAGACAAACGTCCAGAGACGATTGACACCCATCGAAGCATGTCTGCATTGTGTGATCGCAATCCGTCCAGCATTTCTCGTTTCCCTCTCTTCCACAATCCAACTCACAGCTTGATTGATTATCTGCACAATGCTCTTTGCAAAGTCTACGTTCTGTTTTGCACGTGGCTCGCTCAAGATCGTTGGTGGTGTCTGTACAGTCGTAGTAATCGTCGTCGCAGAGGGATGAGCAGAACATGGAATCATCCGCGCAGAGATCAGGGCAGCTTTGTCGAGATGAAGCTGGACATGTCTAATAAGTGTAATGATGGTTGATGGGGAGATATTGAGAAAGTGAAGAGGATATGGGGAGAAATGACAGAAAGTAACAATCACACTTCTCCGCACGTCCGAAATGTACTATCTGTCAATTGTGTGCATTTTTCTGCTTGCCTCTGGCAGCTAAGAAGACAGGCTTTATCCCCAATGCGACAACCAATCTCACATGTGGCCCTTCTGATATCACACTGCTCCAACCCTTTTTCCAGCCCAAGTGTACATGTAGCACTGCACCTCATCTCCACTGTTGCTGCACAGACTTGTCCACAGTTATGAAAATTGATGCGGACTGTGTTTTGCACTTTCGACGGTCAGAACGACAAAGTGATTTGCACGGCTGATCGAAGCCTGGACAGAGTTAGGAGGGATAAAATGATGAGAAAGGAAAGATAAATCATAGTTATTGTCAAAAAGTGATGTGTAATGATAAAAGACGTTAAAATAATTAGAAAAAGCACACCACAAAAATGAGTACAATCCCAGAATGTGTCGGTGCATGTGTCAAGTGAATTCCGGAAAGAAATAAAACAATCACGGTTACAGTCATCTAATGATCCACCAGTATTTGCTTGAGCTTGTGGGTAAGCAAAAGAAAGACAAGGAGGAGTGGGGTGAAAGGAATGCCAATATGTCGATGAGTGAGAAGGGTTGAAGCAATTTTCTTCAACTTCATCAACAAAAGATCCCGATTAGTCGGGTTTATATTGAAAAAATGAATTGCGAATGTTTGTTGGTTTTTGTAGCATGTTGAAAAAACGAGTGAGGTCTGATCGGTTTTCATGGGGAAAGGATTCAAGAAATCTGATGTGTATCTGTCATTCACTTTGATTCTCTTTTTTGTAGACCCAAAGAAATATCATCAAAGAAACCTTTCAACCCTTATGAAGTGAAACCGAAAAGAAGACCCTCAATCTATGGATCCACGTTTTGACCCTCTCTGTGGAAAGTTCAACGAAGATCTATATCGAAAGTCTTTTACTTTCATTAACGATTTGAAACAACAGGAGGTATGGAATCGTCATTTCTTGACACATTAACATCAATCTCACCTCATCCGTCGATTCAGCTGAATGAACTGAAGGAGCGTGCCAAAAATGAAAAATGGTGAAGAAAAGGAGGCCCTCTACCAAGAAATTCGAAAAAGTCTGCTATCTTCTCGCACAATCATCATCCATTTTTTGTCTCGTAATTTTGTTCATCACTTATGATATTGATCTTCATATTGGGATTCAGACTCAACAACGTGAGCAAGAGCAACAGAGATTACGTGTGAGAGAAAAGTCCAAGAATTCCGCAGAACTCAACGAGATCTTGTCAAACAGGGTGTAAACCCATTTTATCTCCGTAGATGTATGACTTTTTTGCGTACAATGCATTTTCTTTTTCAATTCGTGTTGTGTGTACATGTAGCTGACATCACAAAGATGAAAATCGAAGATCAGATTCAACAGGCCAAAAACTCTGGGAAATCAGCAACCAAACAATTAGAACGAAGAAAGTTCATTTTTTCTTAACGTTACATCATTATTTTCTTCTGTCTCCCATATTTCTACCAGCAAACATCTCGCTGCCAAACAACGAAAAGCAATCCCGCAACGGAGAAAAAAACACGAAGATTAACATTTTTATGCGATTTCTATTGGGAACATTTCACAAAATTGAAGATTTTTCCTTGACTCAAGGGAAATATTGGCAGGCAACATTTCTCGCTGGGTAAACTTGCGGTGAGAAAGAAGAACACAGAAACTTTGAAAATACGACTTCCCACAACATGCGGAATAGGTTATAACTATGAAAGAACGTGAAATGCAGTAGATGGAGCAGATGCTAGAGAGGTTGTGGTTTCTCAATGAGGTCGATTCTGTTTTGATGCCTTCCGCCCTCGAATGGGGTTGTCAAAAATGCAGTGATGCAATCTTGTGCAGTTTTCAGATCGATGATTCGAGCACCGATGCTGATCACGTTTGCATCGTTGTGCTACAGGGCAGACATACGGTTTATATGAAGAAAATACACACTTGACGGCATAATGTTGCAGTTTCAACATTGTGGCAGAGAGCACAGCGAATCCCAGGGATTTTATTACAGGCAATGCTGATTCCAATTCCGCTTCCACAGACAACGATACCCTGGCAGTGGTCTCTCATAACTGTCTGTCCAACTTTGTGGCCATAGACCGGATAATCAACAGAAGCGGTTGAGTTTGTGCCAACATCTTCAACGACATATTCAGGAAACTTTTCTTTGAGGAAGGTGACAAGCTGGGTCTTCATTTCAAATCCAGCTGGAGATAATAACGGAAGAAATGAGGGATAAAAGGGATTGTAATTACCGTGATCGGATCCAATAACGATTTTTGTCGACATTTGTTCTGTGAGTTGACGAGAGCAAGCCGGATGGGTGAGATCATGGAATGTCCTCGTTCTCGAGGACTCCCAAGAGGCCAAATCCCAGTAGTTCTCCCCAACTCGATTTTGTTGATCCATCCTCTTCTCGTTTGAGTGATCGTCCGTCTTCAAACACGCCAGATGATTTCGATGTGCTTCTCCAAAACTTTCGAGCGTCTGTCCAACGAGAATACACTTCTCACAATGAACCGTTATCCCTTGCGCCAAAAAGTGTGACATCTTTGGAAGATTATCGTCGAAAACAAAATCGTTCGCGGACTGATTCGGAACCTCAGGACTCTTTTACTCCGGTCTCTTTTCCTGGTTCACCACCTCAAAAATCTCGACCCAGACCTATCCAACAAAAAGAACGATCATTGTCGGTGTCAATAGATTCAACGCAGTTACAAAGTCGTCAGGTGGTTGGTCAGTCTATCACACATTCCAATTCACTTTCTCCATTCATATCTCCTTATCTTTCTGCGAGTGCGATGTTTCCGACGATTCCACATAGTATACCACAAAAATCTCGAAAATCAAATCCCCCACAACGGCAATCTCGTTCGGCACGTGCCACTCCAACATCATCATCAGGTAAACGACGAGCCCGCAGTGTTGATCGAGGTCTTGACAAAAATCAAGCAACATCGAAACTTAACAAAAAACGACTGAACTCTGCTGTTGGACGTGATCCTCAACCTGTCTCGGTTCGGAAGAAAAACACAAATCAAAGATTGCCCTCCCAATTCTTCAATCTGTCCTCAGTCAAGATACCCCTCGCAGACCTTCCCCCCAACCAGAGACGGGCAAAACGAGCACTGGAAGCCAAGCCGATTCTGTCCACTTTTCGGAGATTAACACCGAGTTTGATCGTGCGCCTTCTCCTGTCCAGCACAACAATAATAAATTCCGAAAAGTGTATGTATCGGGGTTACCTCAGCCTCCTGAAACAAATTCAAGTTATCTAATTGACATGAAGCATCGAAAGCCAGCCCCAAACCACAAAAGTTCAACAAAGCAGACTGCTCCATTCCAAGTCGTAGGAAGTCGTTTCAGTGAGAAGAAACGAGAACAGACCCAAATAACACCTCCAAAATCTTCACCTCCTCCTCCACCAACGATTCCAGCCGTCACTTCATCACCAGGAACAGGTCGCCCCACTCCTAAACTGGCAAAGAAGAGACGGACAACTCCTGAAGATCAGCCCCCTCATCCACCGCCATTGACGCAGTCGGTGGAACATCACCTCCCTCTCCCGTACTCTATGGAATCTCAAATGAAGAAGCGGCAGATCATTCCTGATGACTTGGAGAATGAACCGATTGAAAAACACACACATCTCCCCCATCTTGAACGAGATGATTTCGTGGACTCTGTGCACGACCCAATTGTCAGTGTCAGTCCGGATCCCTTTGAGCCGAACTATCGAGCTCAAATGGGCGTCAATTCAGACCATTCGCATCAATCGTCGTTTGCTGACTATGACCAGTATCATTCATCTGATCATCCGATTTCTGATGCTGCCCACAACTTTGTGAGACACGACGAAGACGACGATTGGGATGATCCAACGTTGGATTCCCGCCACTATGAGCCACCACAAAAGCAAGGAATCGATCGTCTTGTGTCGTTCGTTCAATCGTTCTTGCTTCTCCCTTTCATTGCAAATGTTGATGCTCCAGCAGTTCCCTCAGATAGATCTGTGCGCGAACTGAAGTGTCTGTTGAGTCTCGTGGACGCTCTGATTGGAGGCGACAATCAAATGGATCAGGCACTCACTACATTCATCCATCCGTCGTTGTCACATCGTTCAGCCACTCCCATCACAAACAACCCAACTCCCTCTCCCATCACCCCGACTTCCGGACACAAATCGAATTCACATCAAGACAACCAAGATAACTCTCCTGAAAGTCCACGCCCATATCCACTTCTCATTCCTGTCAGTATTCCTTCATTTCTATCGCGAATAGCTAATCCTCATTCACCCCTCGCAAAGACTCAACATACACTCACTCCACAGCCCCCCACATCACCCATGACTCCTTCTTTTCATTCGTTTCGTAGGCCTTCATCAACTCTGTCGTCGTCCTCGACATCGCTCTCCCCAACGCTCTCTTCCCAATCACTCTCACAACACAACCTCCCTCTCAGCCGCTTCCGGTTCTCCTTGCTCGTCTCCTCTCGTCTCATTCATCACTTCTTCCGCATTCCTTGTTCGAATCGTTGGCAATGAGTGTGTTTAGCGATGAACTGCACGAATGGAGAATGACGTTTGAACAAGAATTCTGTGATTTCATCCATCCCGAATGGAAGGAAAGGGAAGACAAATGGAGAATGATTGACAGGCGAGAGGAGTGGGTCAGTGACGATGAGAACAATTCGCCTGTAAGCCCACAGAGATCAGCACAAAAAGATGGAAAACACGCTCAAGTTGGGAAAGGAGAATTGACTCAAGTCCCAAACAGCCCTCCTCGTTCTCCACTTCACACCCGCCGAACCGTCTCACACACATCTGCAATCCTCACCCTTCCTACTTCCTCCCCGGTCATCACTCCACAGTTAGCCGCCCTCCAAATCAAACGATGCTGGCTCCGACATCGCACGCGACAGTCACTCTTAAAGACACAATTGCGACTCGGACTCGGCCCTCGATGGGCATTTGAGAGGCGAATCGTGCAGCAATTTGAGTGGAAAGGAAGGAAGCAGGAAACAGCTGTCAGACAGCACGTGTTGTGTATGCAGATTGGTGTGAATTTGATGAATGCAGTGAAGTCAACAGGAACGAGTTGTGTTTTGTTGGAGATGGTCGAGAACGAAGAACGGGCGAAGATGGCGAGAAGAGAATCGGAACCCGGGAAAGATGAGGAGAGAGAAGAGAAGAGAGAAGAGGAGAGCAGGATGAATGAAAGGAACGCAGGGTTGTTGGTTGATTCTTTTGACTCGTGGGTCTGGGTGGAAGAGAAGAAAGAGAGAGAGAAGCTGTATGACACTCTAACTAGGATGCAGGCCTCTTCATTTTTGGCAGAGTTGGACCTCATGAACGTTGGGTTTGAGTCCAAAGACCTCTTCTCTGATTTACCTATTTCTTCGATTGAGTAATAAGTCTTTGTTGTATCTTTGATCTGTTTTCCATTTATGAAAAAATAATCGAGATCATTCTGGTTCTCCACCAAACTCGTGGATAGTGTCAATGATTGTTCCAGCCAGTGCAGAAACAGTCTTATTTAAATGTGTTGTCAATGACTCTAACATCGTGGAAAGTTCGCATTCATGGATTAGCTTATAAAGAAGGACACCCTCTGAAGGTGACTCCATTGTTTGTTGAGATTCAGTCGGGGGTAGTGCGAAGACAGCAGTGATAAAGCGAAGGAAGGCGATAAGAGCCTTCCGACGGATAGTATCGGATGTAGTACGAAGAAGGATCACCAAAATAATCAGTGGGAAACCGCCTGTTTGTGAAACAAATCTGATAACGTCTGGTGATGAGTTTGAGAAAACTGTGAGGATGTTCAGGATTGACGATTGGTGAGGGATCTCTGAAAATGGGGCAAATGCATAGAGTTGTTGCATTATTCCGCACTGAATCAGCATAAACTTATATGTTTCCGATACATAGATAAAGTTGTAATATATTTGGAAGATGACAAGAGAGAGATTGGAGAAGAATGAAGAGAGTGTTTTGGATGAGCGCACAACAATCTGGTCAATACTTCGATATATATCAGCTGCATAGGGCAGAACTGCTTGAAGAAGACCAGATTCAACGATTGACTAAAACACAATAATTAGGGTTAAACACAAGACAAACCTGGAAAATCGCTAAATTTGGAGGGAGTCCATCAGACACATCAGTTATGGTCGAAATAAGTCGGAGTGTTTCTCGATGAAGGTTGAGACTCCTAATTGACTGAAAGATTGTTCGTATGGAGGTCAGATGAGGTATTTGACAGAGAGAAGCCATTCTAACGGGATTGTTTGGAACAAGGTGCGTTAGACAGACCAGGAGGTCAGCCTGTGGTGGATTATCTTTTTTTTTGTCTGGTAGTGGTTTTACGATAAACTGAGGATCAGTGAATACAACAAGCAGGTTGAGAATGGAGTCGAAAATTGTGTCAAAAGCAGGATTGTCGTTTTGGCAAATCGAGAGGTTCCTTAAGAGGAAGAGTCCGTGAGCGAGATGAGGAGAGTCGCGCTGGATGTGAAGAACGATGGTCTGGAGAAGAGAAGTTGACGAAATAAGGTGAGTTCTGATCAACTGTGAATCTGCCGAAAGATTGCTGCAACACCAAAGTGTCTAGTTAGATAAAGACATGAATGAAATAAAGGGCTGGCAGACGTCACAGACAATCGATGGATCATCAGAATGCAGATATTGATCGATATGATTTGTGAACTCGCTAAATGCAATGTTATTCGAGACAATTTTTGATTTGATCATCAAGTTGATGAGAATTGAGAGCATTTTCGACTAGAAGATTATATAGAAAGACAAAAACTGTCATTGAATCATTTGAAAGCTGAGTTACACTCTGAATAAGAACATCAATTCCGTTCATTCCTACGAATTGGTCCACGAACTGAGGATGAGAGTCCACTGAAAGATAAGTTCGATAAAATATACTGCATACATTTGAACGCGATAGAAGAGAGTGATTGAATAGCTTCATGAATGAGTGGTTCACTATTACTTTGGAGGTTCCCGATTATGAGGGCAACATCTTGAATTGTTGATGACTGGGAATTGTTGGTTGAAAATGTAAGAATCAAACGTCAGGAGATAATTTAGAATCAGAAATCTCCAAAGGATCCAATAAGTTGTCGGAAGCATTGAATCTTCTTTGAGCACGAAGTTGGATTGTTGGAGTGAATGACTCCGAATCTAAATCGTCATTCGACCCAGATGGGATATTTGTAAACATTGATAAACGATCAGACGCTCGAGAATTGGATGGAAGCGCCATTTGGTCAAAAATTGTGGAAGTATCGAGAGGTGAGACGATCTAAGTAACATTTTTTTCTCATTGTACTGATTCAAATTCTACTGCAACCCTCTCGAATTTTATGCAGCCATCACAGTTCAAACAAGAATTTAGTGAACTTCTTGCGACATCAAAATCGTCAGACGCTGAATTTAGGGCATTGAACTCGGATGCCCTTCACCAAATGCACCAGAGTTATGGTGTCGCTCCTCATAAATGGAATCAGATTGAGAATTCGCCGAAACTTGATTACTTATTTCGTGCAGATCTTGAGACACGTATTTTCTTTCTTGTTTCCAATACTCGAACGCAGAAGCGCTTGAACGAGAAAAGAAGAAAGATAAAGCCAAGATGGAAATTGAACAAATTGAAAAGGATATACGACAAATGCGTATTCGTGAGATCAGAAATGATTTCAAAAAGACAGCTAAGAGGCGTGAAAAAGTCTCAAATTACTTTTGAACCATTTATATCTTCTAGTTAGAAAAGAATTCTGGCCTAAAAACGCATAGACATACAAAACAAATGGAACCATCCATTTATTCACAACATTTTGTTCAACCTCCAAAACAGCCGATTATCGTGAAAGATTGGAGATTCTTCAACACAATCACGAAAGATCAAGATAGCCTCTGGAATAAAAACGATTTCCTTGTATCTCCTGTCCGACATTGGTGCAATGATCGTCCTCATCTCGATGAATGGGCAAGGGAACAGGAAGAAAAGAGGAAAGAAATGGAAATCGAATATGAACATCAAAAACGGCTCCATAAAAGGCTAATCATTGAAAATGAGCGAGAAGCGTTCCGAGAAACTGTTTTTCGAAATAAGATGGTGGACTTTTCTCTTTGTTCATAATTCTTCTCCAGAAAACGACCCAACTCAATTCACTCACCTCCACAAACACATCACAAGACTTTGGGAGCACTACCCTGGATAAACAGAGAAGTCTCCTTCAGAGGCAAACAGAAAATGTTGGGCAAGGGCGGGTATCCTTTGATTATGGAGTTGAACACTTTTTGCCGAATGGACTCACATTGTCCGAGATCAATCAAAGAACTCGTCAGCGCCCTTCGTCTGCACCTCAAACAAGTTTCGACTCTCCTCAGGGAATGCAAGATCGCTCTGGAAACGATCGCATTGAAACAGAGGAATGGGCTGGACTAACCAACCATGGGCCCATGCAGAAACAAGCACGCCCAACCACGTCAATCCATCACGCTCGAAAAACACAATCAAACCCGTCACCAACAATCAATTACCTTCCTCCTCATCAGTCATTTGATGATGTCGAGGAAGCAGTGGAGATTGAAGATGATGAAGACTTAGAGGAGCACGAAGCGGCACTCCAGCAGAGTCCAACAGAACCAGCCGTCTCCACCGAAGTTCATTCGGGTCAACCAGACGGATTGCAGACACAAGAACAGCCTCGACCTTTGCGACATCGACCAAGTGATGGTCGTCGTCAGCTGAGCCCAACATCGTCGGATGCTGTCATTCCTGCAGAAAGCACAGAGCAGACTCCATTCAACCCAAACAAAGAAGCTCACGCCACATCAACAGAACGGGTTCTTTCAGCTCGACCTCCTAAAATGGAAGTTCGAACATATCCACTCTTGTTTGTCCCGGTCAGCGAGGACGAGTCAGATACTCAGCCTCCAAAGCGACAAACTCAAACGCGAAAGCCCAGACCTGTCTCTGCACAGGTCTCACAACCTCCACTCTCCCCACAATCAGTCACTCCAAGCCGAAATCGGTCGTCTGTCGTCATTGCAGACACGCACGATCATTCTCTCCCGGTTCATCCGATGCGAGCCAGTCACAATGATTCGACACACAATTCAGGATCACACAACCCTTTCGCGTCGACAGTTCATCGTCCTCGTCATTTCTCACAGCCGGTCGCTAATTTTACGACATCACAATCACCTCAACGGAAGCCGTCGTTCGTTCCCACACAGCATCTAAACTGGTTTTCGTCAAATCCCCCGTTGAGAACTCGGAATTCTTTCCTTCAAACGGCAACTGGAAACAAACAACGACCTGCTTCAGCACAGCTTTCGTCTCATACCTCACCGCAGACGAGACAAAGACCTCAGTCACATCGGATCCCGTCAGGTTGACCGAAATGGCGACTCTCATTTTTCTTTACAGACCCAATATCTTGATTCTCCTTAGTTTTTTCTTGATTTATTTGAGACACTTTACACTTCGAAAACGGTGCTTTTGAAGCGAAAGAAAAGAGAAAATGCTCCCAATCAGGAAAAGCTCAGAGAGGATATTGATGAACAAGAGTAACTAAAACCCGTTTTCAGATCGAAGAAAAGACTGATATCGACAAAATGTTTGATGATAGAGCAGATAATATCGATTGGAAGGATGAGATATACGCTTTTTCAAAATCGTGTCACCAGATTGAAACATCAAATATTTGTGAAATATGCAACCATTGAGAAGAAGAAAACAGGAAAAAGACGGTTCGGTGGTCTTTTGTGGAAATAGAGATGATAAGAAAGTGTCGGATCGAGTTGTCGAAGATTGAAAGGATGGTGAGCTAATATGATGTTTCTGAGGTATACGTCAGAAATTGAGATCGATTCAGATGAAAACAGAGTAGGAAGACACAGACATGTTTTTATCATTCACATAAAGTGATTGTTCAAAGAGATAGCCAACAAATCATGTTGAGTGCCTTTTTGAGATAATCGTGGGATTATCTGCTGCGTTGGAATAAACTCACTCGTATTCTGAGGGAGATGTGATCATCATGGAGTCTCGTTAAGACTTATGATGTATTGGACGATTTGTTGACGAAGCTTTTCTTCTTCCTGTAAATGCATGTTACAGCTCTTGACAAAGTCATTGTATCTTTTCTAAAACAATCATAGCAGTGCAATCAGAATACGTACCTCGAGTTGGCTGTTCCCTGTTTTGATTGAATTTGATTTTGATTCTATGTAAGTTTTCAATCCTTTTGAATAAGCGAACGCTTCTTCATGAGGATTAGGCGGAAGATTATCTTCCAAAGAACGATATTGTTGTGACTGATCATCTTTCGACATGGATCCGTGCTTTCAAGTGAAGTGACAGAGGCGATGGGTCGATCAAGGAGTCCAGTCAAAACCAATTGTCACAATTTTGGCAAATTTCGTTATGTATGACGATATTGGTAATGAATACGACAGTTATACTCCTATTTCTGATCTAATCGCAAATGGTAATTCTCTTTCACAAATTTTGGAAGCTCCAAATCTCATATCTGAACTCAGAGGAGGTTCACATGAAACAGCTACTTTGTCTGCTACTTTCAATCTTTCTCATTAGTCATGATTCATCTCTGTAACATATGAACAGTCTTCTTCAGGATAACATCTTTAAAGAATTGATATCTCTTCTTTTGAAAGATATTGATCCTAATCAAACAACCGACGAAAACTACAAATTGCCTCATGTTTCGTGTGAGATACTATCGTCTAGTAGCTCTGCAATTGTCAATAAAATCAGATCATCGGGCTCATTAGATCAACTATTGGATTTTCTTGAACAAGAAGGACAAATCACACCAATCTGTTCATTCCGTGTCTCGAAGGTCCTCTTGAACTTTCTCCAACTTGATCGTGACTATGTATCTATTTGTCCATCTTTTCAATATACTTTTCGCTTTTATGAATCATAGCTCCTTGCTCTCATGAACGAAAGACATTCTCTAGTCAACCTCATCAAACACTTAGATTGCTACCCATTCTGTGAATTTATTTCTTCTGTGTTGTTTACAATTGATAATGTCTCCCTAAAGAGCGATCTGCTCACGGTATAGTCAACTCGATTTCTGATTCTTCTCAGCTTATCAAATCAGACAATTTTGTGACGAACATCCTCAAACAACTCCATTGTTCAACAAACCCAATTGTTTGACTTTTCTTTTAACGTTAATTATCCAATTTCTTTCATGACGATAATCCATTCTTCTTTCAATGATAACACAGGAATCGTCATCGATATACCAAATTCTAAGCCACATAATCGCAATTTTCTCGAATGTTGACCTACCAGAGATTGTTTCTCAATTGTTCTTACAAACAGATAGGGATCTTATCATCAGCATTCTCTTCGAAGGAGCCTCAAACCATGCGAAGATTGCAGTTCTCTCCTTACTCATCGATATTGTCTGGAATCTCCGCTACTTTTCACACGACGATGCATTTGATCCAATTGATGAAGATGTTCAACCACCAGAGTTCATTGAAGCATTTATTCTCCCAAATCTCACCCGTTTTTCGACACTCCTGAAAGGCATGACTTCGCCAAGTGTCTTTTCGTCGGTTGATTGCTTCAATAGGAAAGGAATGATTAAGTTACGATGTGTGTATTTTTCGTATTTTAATGTTTTTGTGCCTTCCAGTAATCATTCTCTTCTCTTCTGTAATCCGGAGCGGTTACGGCCATTCGGTCGATTCTGCTCTCATATCAAGTCAAATTTTTCCGACTTTAGTTGAACTTTTCTTCAGCCCATCCAATAACAACATACTGCACACTGAACTCTACACCATCTTTGAACAGGGCCTCATCTCTCGCAGCGATGATCTCTGTGAACATATTGTTTTGGACTCCGGTCTTGCTACTCGAGTCAAGGATTCGCTGCATAAAGAGCAGGAACGGCTGACGCAACTTCTCACCCAACCATCGTATTCCACATCTCCGCTAATAGCCACTTGTAGCATTGATAGTAATGATCCTGTCCCTTCACCGTCTCCACCACTCCTTTCAAAGACTCCAATCAAAGTTGATGACGTGCCTCCTTATCTGGCACATACTCTACATATCGCCCGGATTCTGCAAGATAAGGCTGTATATGTCAATGGACTGCTGGAAATTCTGGACGCAGAATGGGATGAACTGTTTTCTGTGATTGTTAAACCTCAAATGGATGCCCAGGAATCACCTCCTCTGCCGATTACAGATGAAATGGCACAACAGGTGTCTATGAACCAAACTCCGATTCAACTCGATTGGAACAATGGCTCCAGCGATCAGTATGACGATGACTTTGTGATGTAGGACTTTTTATGTTCCTCCATAAGGTGGAATCGTCTTTCTTCTTCTTTTACACTTGCACCCATTTTTGAAAGCCGTTTCTCCTGGAAATGAGTGAAAACGAGAGAATAGAAAACAAATGATGCAGTCTTCAACATAAGATGAGAGAGTCTCAGGAACATAATTCAATGGGCCAGACAGAGAAAAAAATCCGAATTGAAGTTGGGTGGAAAGAAAAGAGATTAATGAACGGTTTTATTTGTTAAGAAACAGATGAAGTCGTTCATTCATCACAAGATTGAGTCTAAATGAGACATTGCGGATATCTTCGTAGAGAGACTCGATGGTTTCATTGTTGATCTTCTTTTCTAGATTGGATGAAAAAGAAAGAAAGAAAGAAAGAGATGAAGAATCAACTTGTGAGCCAAACCGAGAAGGGGCATCATTTGTGGAATCGTTGCGGACAGAAACGACAGAAGAATGTCCTTGGTGAATAAACGAAGTTCGTACACGCTGAGTGAGACGAGGAGATTGTGGAGAAAAGTGTTTAAGGGTGTTTGGATGTCTGAGAATGTTGGAATTGGGGGATGAGGATGCTGGTGGGAGAATTGTGAAGAAAGTGATGTGTCTGAGTCGAAAGTATCCTGAAGAGAGGAAAACGACGAGTGAGAAAGAGACTCTGCCTCGTGTATGGAGGGCGAAAAGTCAGAAAAAGGCTCAGGTTCGGGAGAACTTGGTATCCTCTCGGGTTCAGAATCAGATGCGAGAAAATCCAGCAACATGGAGATGTTAGACGAGCTGTCTGAATCTGAGTGGAGACGTTCATTGAATGGATCACTGCCTCCACCCACGAGCCGAGGCACTTCACCCACGAGAGGCTCACCTTCGAGCATTGGATGATCGACCATCATTTGATCAAGAGCTGAGAACTCGTTTCCATCGTGTGGCGACGATGGTGAGCGTGTCATCCATTGAAAGTGAAAAGATGGAGAGTCATATCTGAAGATGTCTTCGTCATCGTCGTCTTCTTCATCGGTCTCACTGGAGCTGGTTGATGGCGATGGTGCGTCAAAGGTAGAGACGCGGTTCTGATGTTCGGTTCTTATGTCTTCTCGGATCGAGTTGACGATGGCCGAGCAAGTCTGAATGAGTTGATCGCAACAGCTGGCGAATTGTTTGACGAATGGGGTTGTTGAGAAGAAGGAGGAAAGAAGATTGGGTGGGATGACTGCGAAAGGAGTTCCGGTTTGTTCAAAAAAATGGGAGATTGTCATTTTGTTTGCAAGACGGAACTGCTTTTCCCAGAATTTGGTGAAGAGAGAAGGTATTGCATTTAGACTGAGCGTTTGTGAATAAACAACAAACGGCGACGGAGTAAAGTGAGACAGAAGCGAGGGAGGGAGTTGTGATGTCGCATCCGAGACAAGTTGAGGTTGAAGAGTGAGAGGCGATGGACAAGAATGGAAGAAGAATGGATGTCCGCTTCTTGATGTAGGCCGCGGCTTTCTAGGCCGTGCTCCCATCCTGCGGATGAAGGAAGAGTAGAGAGATGTGCGAAGAACAGCAAGCTGCAGTTTGAGGGATCCCCTTTCTCCAGAGACCACTGAGTTGTCCAGATACTTCGAGAAGAGATAATGACATCGTTGGAGGAATGAGTCATTCTCACTGTTTATTGACTTGGTTGGACGACAAGTCTTATGGATATCTTGTTCTTTTCGAAGCTTTTTACGAGTAGTAAGACTGTATGACCCACAGCCCCTTTTCCAATGCTTCAGTTCGCCAGTGGTTGGAAAGAGGA
The DNA here is from genome assembly GCA_033064195.1 of Blattamonas nauphoetae. Classification (NCBI taxonomy): domain Eukaryota; phylum Preaxostyla; order Oxymonadida; genus Blattamonas; species Blattamonas nauphoetae. The sequence goes on along the minus strand of JARBJD010000669.1, from coordinate 8,275 downwards.
AGAAGAGGTCAGCGTCGCATGTGACTCGAAAAGATGATGGCGAACTGGGGTATGCTGTAGATGGATTACGGATCAGTGGGAGTGGAATAGTCTTCCGAAATTGTCTAGAAAGCCATACAACTTTTAGAAAATCTAGTGTTTCGTTCATGGCGAGTTGTTTCGGGACGTCCTGTGGGGAGAGAGAGGTGGAAGTTGACGTTAGAGCTTGTGTTGTGTAAAATGGATGTGGAAGAGACAGTGAAGCTGGAGAGAGTTTTTGGATAGCACCAAGACTTCTTCGAAGTGACAACTGGATGTCGATTTCTGGAGTCTTGAATTGATGGACATTTAGGCGAATGTGGCTACAATGTCTCTGAAATTGGATTGCAGATAAGTTTGATCCAACGAGTGATGTGAGAATATCAGTTTTTGGCCAACAAAGACACCAGAGAAAGTCGAGTAATTTGTTTCGACGATAATTGGTTGTATCTGGCGAAAATGGATAAAACCAATCCTTTTTGGATGAAATAATCGCTGTTTTTGATGAGGGTTGAGTCTTTTTGGGAGATAAATGCTTTTTTTCTTGAACGTGAATGGCATGTGTGGTTGCATCGAATTTGAGCATATTCTTGCCGTAAGAATCCTAAGAAAGGTATAAGGCACGAAATGGAAGACAAATAATTGATTAAAGTCAACTAATAATCCAAACTCCAAGGATCTGAAAAGCAGCAGGCTTATTTTGACGAGTAAGTGCAATATCGTGTCGCATAGACTCAAACCATCCTTTTGCTCTCTCTCGGAGAAATAATGTGTTTTGCGATGGTTTCGTTTTTGTTACTGGGTTCTGTAGAGGCAATGCTTTGGTAAAATTTGGATTTGATTGGGTTTGCAAGAATCTCGGAATTGACACAGAGCGATCAACTTCCAAGCATTCGAGCAGATCAAATTCAGCAATTTCATGAGATGTTGGTAAAGAGATCGGACGGTTGATGAAGTCTTTTCTGATTTGCGCAATGATCTCACGATCTGGTCTTGGTCGAGGAATCTGAGATATATGCTGAAACGATCGTAACAACCAGGACGAAACGGAGAACAGATAGAGAGTAAAGAGTGTGGATTAATTGCGCGTGCTTATACCAGTTTTCTGTCCTGTTTTTCCTTTTCGGCAAATTCTATTCGTTGAACTGGATTTTGAAGAGAAGCTAGAGTCAGAAGAGGATTAGAAGAATATGATTCATCTGAATCTTTCTTTTGAAATCCAGTTCCAGCAGATTGTGAACTCATTACTCATTCTGATGGTTAGATCCAGGGCAGATCCAACCACTGTCCTGACCATATTTCGTGTTTTTTCGATCGATTCTCCAAGATCTAATCTTCATCTTGTTCTTTCTAACCAAGCTCCTAAATCGTTCACAGAGATCATAAACGGCCTCTCATTGACTTACAAGGTGTGATGATCTCCATTCATTCCACCTTTCGTTTTCACTTTTTTACCTGATTTCAATCTCCGTTTGTTCGCTTCATTCACCTTTGCCATTATGATTTTCTTCAATCACTGTCCATTTTTCCCTCAATTTTCAATTTTCATTCTTAAATTCTCATTTTTCATTAATTGCCAACAAGTCATCTTTGATGCGGTTCTCTCTCCTCAATATGACTTCCCTTGCCATCCTCACGCTTTCCCTGATTACCAACATAACATCCCGTTCTATCAAACTCTTCTTTCCGTCTATATCCTCAGATACATTTCAGCAATCTGGACCACATCTCGACCGATCACATCCATTTGTCATAGTCTCCTTAAAAACTCTTGAGTGCTTTCTAACCATTTTGTGAGGACGCTTGGCGATCTTTAGATGTAATTTCTGTTTTTTAATCGAAGAAGAGCACTCATTGACAAACTTACTCTAAAAGAGAGAATTCAAGAATGAAAATTGAAAAGTGACGAAGAAATGGACAGTGATTGAAGAAAATCATAATGGCAAAGGTGAATGAAGCGAACAAACGGAGATTGAAATCAGGTAAAAAAGTGAAAACGAAAGGTGGAATGAATGGAGATCATCACACCTTGTAAGTCAATGAGAGGCCGTTTATGATCTCTGTGAACGATTTAGGAGCTTGGTTAGAAAGAACAAGATGAAGATTAGATCTTGGAGAATCGATCGAAAAAACACGAAATATGGTCAGGACAGTGGTTGGATCTGCCTTGGTTAGATCAAGTCTCGTACATGACTCTGTCTTCACCTCGGGATCCGAACAATCAACAACAATCAAGACGATTCCACGAACTAATTAATGATCTTCAAATTCATATTGAAGATGGAGATGTCTGGCTCGACAAATTTCAGATGACATCTGCCAGAACTCGAGAATTCAATCAAGTCTTGACATTCTTTCTCAACATTTTCACTCCACAATGTAGATGTCGAACAGTTTTCAGGTATTTATGACAGAGACCACCAGGACAATGGTCGATTGTTCACTCTTAACCACACAGCTGTTGACAGATCTCAGCCGTTTGACAGCTGATTTTCACAGTATTTGTCTTCGTTATTCAATCTGCCAGATTTTGTTCGAGCTTCTGATTTTCATTAAGCCGAAAGACAGAACTGGATTTTGTCAGGCTACGCAAATCCAAATCTCCACCCAGTCAAAGCTTTTTCCTATTCCCTTCAATTTTTCGTCTTCTATTGCCTTGAAAAATTCATGTATACGCACCAGCGTTTCTCATTCATCAATCGTTTCTGTTCGGTAAATTTCAGCATATTTTGTGTTGTTTGAAATCTTTTGACAAAAGGGGATAAATCGCGTAAAAATGATATGCTCATCACTAATCCCGATACTCGAATGATCTGGCTTTATGTCTTGGTCAGTGTCACTCCATTTTCTTCTAAGGGTCAGATCTCACCTGATCATAATTTCACAGGTTATTCTCGAAAAATTGTCAAGTGAACAAATTTAAAAAATATGATTTGCTTCATGACACTGTTTGACCACAATCTTTCACGTAATTGTCTTATTTTTCTCTTCAATAAAAAAAGTGTTTCTAAAAAAATGTTGGTCGAGAAAATAGCTTTTTATCACATCCTCACAGATACCCACCATTTTTTTAGTCGAAAATTTCCTTTCACCAAAAAAAGTTTCAATGGATAATTTTATCAAAATTGGTCCACAGGTTGATGAGAGATGATTTGGACACATGACAAAAATGGGTCATGAAAAATTGATATCACTCAAAATGACGATATCCAACATTTAAGACCAATCTCCTCTCATGGATGAAATATAAATCGACTTTTCTCTAGAATTGGTGCAAGATATAATTGAACAGTCTTTTCGAGATCATTGATTAAGCCGTGATAAGAGTGTTCAAGTGCGTTTTTTGGTTGTGACTTTCGACCTTTTGAATGATGTCAAAAATGCTGACCCAGATCAAAAAGACATCCATTTGATAGTGGAGTCACCAATTCGTTCCATGTCAACAATTCGTGCTTTTTTCTGGAATTATCACTTTTGGTCAAACAAAGAAAAAAAGAAAATTGTAGACTTTTCCTCCCACGCGATCCCAAATAATCCTCAAAATACTTCTTTTCCATCACTTTATTCATGTGTTCTCGTCATAACTTCTCAACCTGTGAACCTTTTTTGATGAAATTTTCCGAAGCCTGCGAACACGAAATTTGATGACAAAAAATGAACAAAGTTGGACGCAGCTGGATTTGAACCCCCGTCCTCAGCTTACCACGCGGGGGTACAACCATTGCACCATACGTGCATCTAGTCTGTCACCAACCCGGACTCTGTCAGCAAGCCGGCCCGGGCTGGAGAGTATTTTCTACAATCAAACTAACTTGGAAAAAAGAGATTAATACGTTCTATCCATATCACTGTATCAACAACCATTTTTAGAAGAAGCTGGAAACAAAAAAAAGGTAAAATGTGACTTTGAAAGGAGATTTTGACAAAACAAAACTGAGGACATCCGTCACCATATTTGATGCCAAATGAGGAATCCTTTGGGGAAAAGATCAATTAGAATGCAACGAGTCAGAATTGTCCCTCGTGTCCGGTTTTCTGATGGCTCCCTGAAGAGTTATCGGACAAAAGACCAAACCTTGAAATCTTCGTCTATCGTGTTTCAATAAACATAAAAATTAGAGGAAACCTGTGGGGGTGAGAATAGAAAAAGATGGATATTTGTTTGAAGACAAAAGAAAGGATAAAACCTGAAAATTTGGTGAACAGATACCGACATCAGAGAGTATTGTTACAGCAGTATTTGAAATCTGAAAGGATTAGTACAGGAAAAGTGATATCCTGGTGAAAAAGAGCAAACCTCAAAAAAAAACATTCATCGATGTTCGATCACAACGCCAAATTTGATAGCCCGGAAAAATACTTAGAAGGATCGTCAATTTTGCCGGAAAGTTTAGATAGTGATGAAAATTGATATGACGGGTGATTTATTCCGGATATTTATGAAAACCCATAGTGAAGAAGGTAAACACATGAAATGACTGAGTTAGGACAAAATGTCGGTCAAATCGTCAGAGGAGAGCTGGATGAGGCCTTGAAAAGATGTGGAATTGCGGCCAATGAGTAGTGGAGTCAGTTAAATATGTGTTGGGTAAGTTTCAGGTAAATCTTTCAATATTGTCTCTCCACCAACAGGATACATTCCAGAAGCACGGAAGGATGCCTTACTAACTTTGGGGGAGAGTGCAGCGTGTAACCCATTGAGAAGGTTAGATGTGAAATATTGGCGTCGAGATTCTGTTGAAGGACTGATGGAGTTGATAGGTTGAAAATTGGATAGGTGAATCTTGAATGTCGCGTTCACATATTTGTCGAGAGGCTGAAGAAGAGAAGTAGTACGAGAAGGAGGACACACGACGTCGATTAGTTGGTCGCGACAGATGCGTAGAATGTCGTCATTCATATGAGCAGCCATCATATCCATATGTAGCAGAATGTGTGCGTGTGGAAGGTTGACATACTCTCTTCTTTTCAACATAGAAGGTAAAATAACATTTTTGAATAGTGTTAAAAAACGAACAGAGGATCCGATTTTGTCTTGTGTTGGGAAGAAACGAATCTGCTCAGATTAAATGTGAGCATATTCAGCAGGAAGTTGAACGCCAGAAAAGGAAATTGAGGATGGGTAGGAAGTTCCGTCTGCTGAAATAAGTAGGAGAACGGATGTTTTTGGTGGAATAATAAATTTGTCCGGCCAAGTCCGCGAGAGAGTAGTAGTCATTTGGGTCAATATTTTGACATCATAGAAAAGTTCGAGATCACCCCTTCAAAACCTCCTCTCCGCATTCTTTTTTTCAAATTTGCTGTTAAATCTCAAATAGCTCTTTCTCACCTCCATGAACTGATTACATGTGTTTTTTTCGATCTATTCATACCAGTAGACAAATTGGAGGTGGATTACAAAACAATATGGGTTGATCGTCATTTGGTGGACTATGTACCGTCTACCATCTTCCTCACTGCACTGGATGTGGTGTTCCGGGCGAATGTCTCCTTCACCACCATATTACCTCTTCTCTCATTCTCTCTCTCTTCTGTTTTCCCTCTCTTCGCACGATTTTGAAGCTTGGATGAATGATTTCAGTTTTATTCACTTTTGGTGGTGTATTATCTCAAACAAGTGATTTTTCTTTAGTTTGTTTTCTCAAGAAAGTGTTAATTGTGAGTTGAAAACAACAAGATTCATGGAAGACACAATTAAGATGGAAAGTGCTGATGAGAGAAAGAGTGGAGGGAGGCGGAGGCTCGAGGAGGTGAGTTTGGATGTCGCAGAAGGAAAAAGGGAGTCTATCGGAAGGAGGTGAGTGGAGGGCGAGGGAGGTGAGTGGAGGATTAGAGAGGGGAGGGGAGAAGTGCAGAGGACGAGGGAGGCAAGTAGAGGTGAGTGGAGTGTGTGGTGGCGATGGGGAGCGAAGTGGAGTGTTTGGTGGCGATGAGGAGCGAAATGGAGTGTTTGGTGGCGATGAGGAGCGAAGCGGAGTGTTTGGTGGCGATAGGGAGCGAACTGGAGTGTTTGGTGGCGATAGAGAGCGAGCTGGAGTGTTTGGTGGCGATGAGGAGCGAAATGGAATGTTTGGTGGCGATAGGGAGCGAAGCGGAGTGTTTGGTGGCGATGGGGAGCGAAGTGGAGTGTTTGGTGGCGATGGGGAGCGAAGTGGAGTGGTTGGTGGCGATGAGGAGCGAAATGGAGTGTTTGGTGGCGATGGGGAGCGAAGCGGAATGTTTGGTGGCGATGAGGAGCGAACTGGAGTGTTTGGTGGCGAGGAGGAGCGAAGCGGAGTGTTTGGTGGCGATGGGGAGCGAAGCGGAATGTTTGGTGGCGATGAGGAGCGAAATGGAGTGTTTGGTGGCGATAGGGAGCGAAGCGGAGTGTTTGGTGGCGATGGGGAGCGAAGCGGAGTGTTTGGTGGCGATGGGGAGCGAAGTGGAGTGTTTGGTGGCGATGAGGAGCGAAGCGGAGTGTTTGGTGGCGATGGGGAGCGAAGCGGAATGTTTGGTGGCGATGGGGAGCGAAGCGGAATGTTTGGTGGCGATGAGGAGCGAAGCGGAATGTTTGGTGGCGATGGGGAGCGAAGCGGAGTGTTTGGTGGCGATGGGGAGCGAAGCGGAGTGTTTGGTGGCGATGAGGAGCGAAATGGAGTGTTTGGTGGCGATGGGGAGCGAAGCGGAATGTTTGGTGGCGATGAGGAGCGAAGTGGAGTGTTTGGTGGCGATGAGGAGCGAAGCGGAGTGTTTGGTGGCGATGGGGAGCGAAGCGGAATGTTTGGTGGCGATGGGGAGCGAAGCGGAGTGTTTGGTGGCGATGGGGAGCGAAGCGGAGTGTTTGGTGGCGATGGGGAGCGAAGCGGAATGTTTGGTGGCGATGAGGAGCGAAATGGAGTGTTTGGTGGCGATAGGGAGCGAAGTGGAGTGTTTGGTGGCGATGAGGAGCGAAATGGAGTGTTTGGTGGCGAGGAGGAGCGAAGCGGAGTGTTTGGTGGCGATGAGGAGCGAAGTGGAGTGTTTGGTGGCGATGAGGAGCGAAGCGGAGTGTTTGGTGGCGATGGGGAGCGAAGCGGAATGTTTGGTGGCGATGAGGAGCGAAATGGAGTGTTTGGTGGCGATAGGGAGCGAAGTGGAGTGTTTGGTGGCGATGAGGAGCGAAATGGAGTGTTTGGTGGCGAGGAGGAGCGAAGCGGAGTGTTTGGTGGCGATGGGGAGCGAAGTGGAGTGTTTGGTGGCGATGGGGAGCGAAGCGGAGTGTTTGGTGGCGATGAGGAGCGAAGCGGAGTGTTTGGTGGCGATAGAGAGCGAACTGGAGTGTTTGGTGGCGATGAGGAGCGAAATGGAGTGTTTGGTGGCGATAGGAGCGGCGGAGTGGCGATGGGGAGCGAAGTGGAGTGTTTGGTGGCGATGGGGGAGCGAAGCGGAGTGTTTGGTAATAGGGAGCGAAGTGGAGTGTTTGGTGGCGATGAGGAGCGAAGTGGAGTGTTTGGTGGCGATGAGGGCGAAGTGGAGTGTTTGGTGGCGATGGGGAGCGAAGCGGAGTGTTTGGTGGCGATGGGGAGCGAAGTGGAGTGTTTGGTGGCGATGAGGAGCGAAGTGGAGTGTTTGGTGGCGATGGGGAGCGAAGTGGAGTGTTTGGTGGCGATGAGGAGCGAAGCGGAGTGTTTGGTGGCGATGGGGAGCGAAGCGGAGTGTTTGGTGGCGATGGGGAGCGAAGCGGAGTGTTTGGTGGCGATGAGGAGCGAAGTGGAGTGTTTGGTGGCGATAGGGAGCGAAGTGGAGTGTTTGGTGGCGATGAGGAGCGAAATGGAGTGTTTGGTGGCGATGAGGAGCAGGGAGTGGGTTGAGGTGGCGATGAGGAGGCAGAAATGGGTGTTTGGTGGCGATGGGGAGCGAAGTGGAGTGTTTGGTGGCGATGAGGAGCGAAGCGGAGTGTTTGGTGGCGATGGGAGCGAAGTGGGTGTTTGGTGGCGATGGAGAGCGAAGGAGTGTTTGGTGGCGATAGGAGAGCGAAGTGGAGTGTTTGGTGGCGATAGGGAGCGAAGCGGAGTGTTTGGTGGCGATGGGGAGCGAAGTGGAGTGTTTGGTGGCGATGAGGAGCGAAGTGGGTGTTTGGTGGCGATAGGGGAGCGAAGCGTAGAGTGTTTGGTAGCGATGGGAAGCGAAGTACAGGTGTTTGGTGGCGATGAGGGAGCGAAGCGGAGTGTTTGGTAGCGATGGGGAGCGAAGTGGAGTGTTTGGTGGCGATGAGGGGGCAAGCGGAGTGTTTGGTGGC